>CM023202.3:51209022-51248561 GCA_004115045.4 Sinella curviseta | reverse complement strand
ATGTACAATTAACATTAAAAGCAGAAAAATATTTTGATTCATTTTATGCATCTATTTACTGCGCAAAACTAAACGGTATGCGTTAGTTAGGCTAATTATGTTCGCAGTTCGGATATCGATAATGAAATGAAAAGGATCATGAGATCGTGTGTGTCTTCATATGCTTGTGTACGTGATAAAACCCACATAGGATAATGGGATAAAGCTAAGCTTATTTTGATACTTGTATGTCAACTGTAAACTGTTGCCCATTTTTCATGTCAATCACCCACCTCATCGTCAGCTTCATCTATTTGCATGTAAAACGACATTTAATTTATAATAGGGAGCGCCCGCACTACATGTACTATGTTATTGATTTAAGTGCTCAAGCAAATGAGTTGTGTATGCCAAATTAATGCTGCTTACAATTCAATCGTATATAAGTGCTACAAAGAAAACCCAACATGTGCTACCGAATTGCTATCTAGGGCAACAGTTTGTGACTTGGGTTCGTTAGTTGCTTAAAACCGCGTCTTGGATGTATTGCATACATGGAATTATTTAACGTTTTCGGTAAGAGTAGATGGTGCTGCATTGTCACTGTAATTCTGTTGCAGGCTGCACGGCTGATTTCCCGGAATGAATTTTGTTTGTCGCCATTTCTGAACGGATTCGTGGCCCTGCGATCAATTTAATGTTAGCGAGGATGATTTGGGGAATTATTATCTGGTGTTTTATTTTCGGGATGTTGTCCCGTTTCACGTGCAGCAACGGATTATGGGAATAGCATCGGCCGGCATTGTTGAATAGTGCAGGAGTCTGCTTCAGAAAAGAGGATTTCTAGGTATCGTTAAAACGGGCCCACTGTTGCTAATTTGCAAGGAAATATTGTTTTGCTGTTTATGGTATTGCTGAGCAGCCATTTCGTTAGTGCTAAGCAGTTTCTGGCTGACAATTATATGCTAACCTTTGACCTGTTTGTTACAGCGGTTGGTCCGTTCGGAACAGGTCTAATGGAATGATTTCATGCATTCAAATACATTTATTAATGTAAACATTTTTAACACGTCAACTGTCATTTACCAAAGCTGACGAAAATCATGGGTGCAATGTTTACAGTAAATAAGTAGATCATATTTTGAGTTATCACTGGTGAGGGTATAGTATCACAGTAATTGGTTTTAGAGATAATAAATTAATGTGTTATAAATAAATAGTTATTAATACGTAATTGTATACACTTGCCAATATGATGAAACTATTTTTTAAATAAATAAAGCCAAAAATGCCTGATGAGATCGTAACATATAGTATTTCCACGTGATTTACTTGATGAAAGCTAAATTATAAAAAGTATATTGCTGTTTTTAGCATGTGAAGTAACTAACTTACTAGGTTCTAAACCTCTGATATTAACATTTGTGCAATCAAAAGCTTAACTTCATAGTAGTCTTTAAATCCGTAGTAAGTTTGCAAATTCACTAGCAACATTCCTAGGAAAGCATTGCAAAAGAATTCTCACTCCTTCCAAGGCTGAAAAACAACGCCACCGATGGAACATGGCACGGTTGAATGACGTCATCAGAATGTGTCTAATGAAAGCACTACGGCGAGCTGGATTACCATCATTTATTTAATGCAGATGTATATTCAGTATAAGTTAATGTTATGATGGTGCATCCAACGGTGCTTTGATTCCATTTCGGAGAAACATGTTTTTTTCACTCTGAATGCGTCGATGAATTTTTCATGTCGCAAATAAATAAAAAATGACAAGTACATTTCCAGTATAATATAATATGAGATTATTTATGACGATACTCATGTAATACGTAATTACTTAATTTTGCATGGCTTAAGCGCCGTTGCTGGTAACATTTAGGTACTAGTGCCTGCACGGGGGCATAGCTCAGTAGTAGAGCAATCGACTGCAGATCGATAGGTCCTTGGTTCAACTCCGAGTGCCCCCTCTTTCTTTTTGTTCATATTTTTTTGCAGATTTTATGAATGATTAATTGGTCACGGTAAAATTATATACTGCGTTGAAAACGTATGCATTTTTAGAATGTCCTCTGGATCGATCATGCAATAACTTGCATCCATGAGCAATGGAAGTCGTCATTAGAAAATAAATCAATAAAAGAACATCCACAAAACATTATTAAATGAAAAATGAACTGACAAAATTATCCATTTCGTGCATCCATCAACTTATCATTTTTTTGTTGGAACTGCTATTCCACTGCTCGTGCATTTACGATTACAACGCCGCAGAGCAATTCACATGGATGTTGGAAATTCCAAAGTGCCAACCATGTAAGCAATTAAAGTAGTTCATCCCTAATTGTTTTCATTTTTTGTCTCAACAAAAGTCAATACTGTGTGATTCCCACTCATTAAACATTTGAATGCATAAATAGGAAATGTTTCATGATAAGCTGTTGAAATATATGTCAGCCCACACTTCCGTTCGGAGTTGTACATACATATCCACACAATGTGATTGACAATATCAGTATCCCGGTTAGTTTGTTGGGCTCCATGTGTATAGCAGAGGCAGGGGTCATGCAAACTAATCCAATTTTTGCACCCTTAATATGCGTAAACAAATCATCGACGCGAAGTCCGTTAAGATATTTTGCGCGATAAAATAGTTAATAGTGCATTATTTAAAGTGAATTCTAAGAATTTATGTGAAGAGAGCCGGCTTGTGTGTCAACATGAGTCGCTTAGCTTGTCTTCCCCAGAAATTAAACATTATCCAGGTCGTCTCGTCCTATGAAAGCGGTATAGTATTTGCGACAGCGCATAGCCAATGAGTCTGTGTTTGTGTATTAACGTAATCAGCAAACAATAAAGTTCAAACACTGCTTCGAATTGCGGAACAAACAGACCGACTTTCTGTCGCTTGGTTAACGGCATCATCAAAGACGTCGGTGATCCAGGTGTATGGTATGCACTAAATACTAAACGTAAACTCTGTTGGGATACCAGTTTTGCGTTTTCGGGTTCCAGTGAACATCACCTTTCAGATTCTTCTCACTCGCCTTGCATGCAGGTAATTTTTACGACAATAATATTTAAGTAATAAAACAATAGCCAGTGAAATTAACAATGTTTTGCTGTAACGCGTTTTGCGTTTTGGGACAATTTTATTGTGACGGTATGTATTAATATTTAGTTTTTTACCATTTCCAGTATTAGGATTTTTAATACCTGAGCCAACGCAGAACCAAAAATGATCGTTTCTTCGCTTATAATTCTTCAACTATTATTGCCAGCCGCAATGGGCTTGGCAGATATTTGGGCAAATATTGACACCAGCTACATGATCCGAGGGAACCATGAAAAGGAAGTGAAAGAGTTTTGTATTGTACCTGGTGCTGAACAATGCGGTAAGGCTAAATAGTTACGGTCCACATTTATATTTCTTTTGACAACATTTGAAACCAAACACATTAATTTGTGACGAATAGGAGGACAGGGTCGTTTCGTTCAACTGAGAATGGAGTCATGTAACTCTACAACGTCTCCCTGTCTCATTGGAAACTTTACCTCTCCCAGGCGGTTGGAGTTGGAGTATATCCCGAGCGTTAATTTTACAGACTCACGCCGCGTGTTAATCACATTGGTTGACGGGAAATTTGTGTCAATGTCTGAGGGTGACGGCGGCACCGGATCCAAGGGAGTACCGGAAATATATGGGATGGAGGTTGATCCGTGGGAAGAATACAACGGGAAAGTGGTTACGTTACAACTTTCACTTTACAACTTAGATGAGGGCGGCGTTGAGGAAATTTGTGCCGCGGGAGACTTTCAATATGGTCATGTTGTTGGTGCCACTAATTTTGCAGGGCGTATTGTGCCATATGTACAGTACTTGTTGCTTCTTTTGATGTTGTTGTTCTAATGGAATGTTCATTTTATTCAGCTGCATTAAATGCATGTAGCGTTCATCTGACGGACAAAGTTGACATTCTAAAATAATTGTTTCTTTAGTTTGAAAAAAAAACACTTGCTATTGCACTTCTATTTATACGCTATTATTAAAATCGCATAATAATTTTTGCCAAATCTATTTTCGAAAGGTGACCGTACACAATACCGTATTTGACGGTGATTAATTAAACAAACAAAAATGTTGGGACTTGTTACTCAATTTGGTTATCATTTCCTGCTACCATTGTGAATAAACCGAGCTTCTGTGCATAGTATCACAACGAATTAATGTTAACTTAATATACTAAACAGCATTTTTACTCATTATGATGTACGGAACCTGTGAAATATGTATCAAAATAAATGTCTATACTATGCATGAGTGCGACATACTCCATTAAAAATAGCATGCCAAATTATTTCGCGAATTCCAAAACCATTACGCTATCTAATTAAGCACCACTCATTACGTGTTCATATTTAGTAATACAACGGTTTGCTTTCGGTTTTTAGTAAAAACATCGCCACCAGTTTCTTCAGTAAATATCCAAATATGATCAGCGATAGACAATACTTGTGTCTAGTTTTCATCTACAAAACGCCTACAAACGTATTTACAATGATAACTGTATAAACGGTGTATCCGAAGCAGTTGAGGTCTGTGTTTTCAAAGCACTAAATGTATATTTTACGACTGAAGTTGGGAACCACTTGAAACTGTGTATCCTTGCTTCGTGGTCAGATGCTTTGGTCAAGTCGATCGTATTATTTCCGCTTGGTAATACAGTCGCAGTGACTTTCCGTCAGATGCACTTGCAGCAGGGCACATCTATCTTTAAATATGTTCTTCGCAACAGAAAAAATAGTGCTTAGATCACATATAGTTTTATGCCATAAAACTAGCAATATTAGGCAAGTTATCCTATAGTACTGCCAATGTGAAGAAGACTGATCCCGATGAGCTGTATTTACTGTATTATATTGGAGAAAGCGTCAAATGGATCGATAAATTCATGTAAGTTTAATAGGACAAATGGATCTAAAAGTACAACCTAGCTACGGTAATCCCCCATACCGTATATATTACTTGCAACTAACCAATTGGAGCTGTCGAGAAAGTTTTCATATATTCTATACGGTGGCAACAATATATGCACACTTAAACGTTGGGTCAAAAGTTCCAGGCAGAGCTATGTCTCTAAATAATTTATGACGGTTACCAGGATATAATTAAGCACGCGCCAAGTTGGCGCCACCAACCATTAAGCTGACTAAAGCAGCAACATAGTGGAATCGTGATACAGAAATAATATGCTCAAAGTTTTTTAAGTACTGCAAATGCAATGACTCTTTATTATATATTAGGATTTTGATGCCTATAAGGCTCTAAATTATAAGACATTATGACGACTGAATAAATTATTACTTTTGCCAGCAATACACACTCTGTCTTGTACACGACATCATCTATCGTCTGGGCAAGTAATATAGCATATAACGCGTCTTCCTCTGTGTAACGCAGGAGCAAACACATATAAATTGATATAAATATACAACAATCAGTTCAAAAATAGAACAATAATAAATAAGAATTTCACACGAAATCTGACTCGATAATATTGTCGTATTCCGGAAATACGTTACTGTAATTTTTACCTGTACATATCGAATATAATGTTCAATGTGATTGAATTTGTTTCAGAAGTTTAATTTCCAACTGGATGCACACGACCTATAATAAATTATCATTCTAGTAATATACCTGGTACAAGTATTATTTTATATATAAAGTTTTGACTGCTGCTTTTATATTTTGCTGCCGGACCGGAGGCTGAACTCCAGCCTTGATCTGTATAGCACATTGCATAACAGCATTTTTAAGAATATCAGATATAAAAGCTCGGTGAAATGTGTACAGCTTGGCGGTTGCAGTTTTCTGTCATCATATGTTGCACTTCTAAACCACCAAGTAAATTCGCATTTTTGCTAAGCGCTCCTCAATGAGAAAGTACGCGTTTGTCAACATCCACAATATTACATAAGACATACAATGAGTGGTCCGCCTCGCAGCGTGAACAATTTTGCACCTACTCTCTAGAACGAAACTTATAATTGCCGCTGCTAATCCACCAAAATGTACATAGAAAATCAGACATACATTTCCATTCATCGAAGCAGGCCTCGGCGGTGGCGAACTATTCAATTCTAATGATGTATTGGATTGAACGGTATCAACGGACCACTGAAATATATGGGATTCGTGAAATCGGCTCAATCTTGTTAGCAAGTACGGTGGAGTATAACCTAAAATGCTTATTCCCAATATGGTCTCCCCGAACACTTCTTCCACAATTGATATATTTGAATATTCTTTATCACGTGTCAGGTTTCTTGCAAAAGAGTAGCTAATGTATTCTGGCAAAATAACTGCACTTTTGTTGCAACTTTTAAGTTCATTTTGAAACCAGTCATCTTCTTTTCCACGGATAAAGTTTAGTAGCTCATCCTCGAACACTCTCTCATTTGCATCAGGCATACGATCACCAGTGTCGCCATCCCGGTAAAAAAACTTTAAGCAATGGTTCTATCCCTGACGAAAGTCGTTGCATCACAGAAGATACGTTTGGATGAACTATTGAGTTATTCAAAAGTTCCGCAATTCTTGGATCTGCACGAGAATCGTCATATGTTCCATATGCATCATACACCTCCGAGTAAACGCCAATATACTTTACCTCCAATCTATGCATACGCCACGAGGTAAAAGGGCCGTCAAATGGCGAACCCAGGACGACATAAAGTACCCTCGTGAATATGTTAAATTGATCATCCGTTAGTTGCTTAAAGGTAGTGTAGAGCAAGGGCTCACGAGACACAATCATGTTATAAACGTTACTATTTTTGTACCCGTTGCTTAGAACCAGTGCTCCTAAAAGAAACGATGCAACAATCCATCGCAAAGACGTTGGCACCAGAGTTTGCGCTGCAAATGGGTCCCCTTGTTCCAACAGTGCCTTCATTAGACAGAATAACTGTTCCCACATCCTGGACTTTGCCGACCTCTTAGATGAAGCAAAGCTTCGTATTGCCCAATCAGCTGCTGGTAAGAAAGCCGCTAGAGCTGACATAATAGATGCGATAGTTATCCAAACGTAAATATCGTACACGTTTAGGAGCTCCTGGAATGGTAAATGTCTAAATCCTCTTTGTCCACATGTAACAATTCTGAGACGTAGTAATTGATTCTCTACCTGAACCATGTGGCGACGCTGCTGCATATATGTATTTTTGGCGTCATTTGCAGCATTCAATTTCACCTTTCCTTCTTTCTGTTTAGGTTCAATCGAAATATCCAAACGGATTAGAAAGGGAGACCGCTCCTCAAATCCAATCTCGTTAGTGACGATTCTTCCGCTTTTACAAAATCTATTGTTGGGCATAGAGAACGTGAAATTTCCCATTATCGTTTGAAGTAGAGACGCCACAACTAGATAGAGTCGATCCAGTTTGTCAGATGTGCCAGTAGCATGGTACATACCATTAACGGATAGCATACTACATCTTTCCAGATTCCGTAGAACGCCTCGTAACATTGGTTGCTCCAAGAATCCAACCACGATCCTTCTCCACTGCAGCTCGATATTATGTGATGAAAACAATCCAGTTTTAATTGTCTCCAGATTTACAAGCTTCTTAAAATCATCCAACTTTATTTTCCCTGACTTAAAGCAAACCCATCTAAAGCAGTGGGACAATAGATATACTTTGGAAACATTTTCTAAGTGAACGGACATATACATGAATACGTCATGGGAGTTTGTTGGTCGACTTCTGTGCTGTTCCACCCTGCTGACTACTCTCTGTTCCATCCATTTGTTAAACGACAATTGAATGCCACTTGTGCGATTGTGTTCTGTCGAAATCAGAACATGTATGATTGGAGAGGATGCGGACAGGAAACTTTTGTATTCATCTGAAATCATGTATCGGAACACGGGTAGGTAGTCGTCGTACATATCCCTTTGAATTTGAATAGGAAAATACAAATCCACATCTATGATCTCGTACCACTGTTTACTGGAAGCTGATAGCCGGAAATAATCAAAGGACATGCAATACTCACTAGTCAGGTTTCCGTATATTCCAAGAAGATGTGGATTAAATTGAAAATAATCTTGACAGAGAAAATTCCGATGCCAAGTCGATCCAGCTGTGATGGGCACAGGCTTTCGAACCCAAAGTAATCGATATGTATCCTCACCCTTATCGACAACAAATGGCAGGGGTTTCCTGAGAATAACAGGGTGTTCCAACTGGCCGATATCCAGTCCAAAATAGTTACTAATTACTGTGAAAGTGTGTTTGCTTTGGAGCGGTGCAATCACGTCGTTAAAGTTCAGTACTTGGTCAGGTCGGTTCTGCGAAATTGCTCGAATCCATTCTTTGTACTCGTTGATTATAAGGGAGTTGTTATATGTTGCTGCATCAAACGACTGAAGTGGCACTAACGGATAATTGTCTGAACTGCTGCAAGCAGTATTTCTCAGTGTGAGCCATATGGCTGAAATGAGCACTTTGCGGACAAATGTGCCCATCCTGTTTCACGCCAACAAATTCATTAGCAATGAGTGGCAATGAAAATCGGAGTTTGTCAACAAAACACTACTCTGTGTGGTAAAAATATATATTAAGGACTTTAGATTGTCAAACTAGTTTAAATGCTTAGTGTATGTAATTTCTGAGATACGAATCGCCGCATAATTTAATGCGCTTATTCCGCTGAAATTTCGGTCCTATCTGACGAAACTGTTTTAGATTTGAACTCGGCTTCCACATATGTATAGTTTGGGACCAAGTGCCACACCCTACTTTATGTTATTTGTATTTTCAAAATTCAACTGCTCCGGAAATATTTCGACAAGTCTAATCAGCACGAAAAAGCTGATGGCCGTTTTACATATACATGTATTTAGGTGTATTTATACCTCTGCTTTCCCCACCACATTAGGTCATGCAAATATACTCAACATTATGGTCCATAGGACAGTTCCATGTTCGCGAATATGAAATACGTGATTGCAACGACAGCTATATATTAAACAGTAGTGGTCCCATATTTATTTTTGAATATTCTAGTATACATAAATGTTCAAAAGGAATGATATGGTAACGCGCAGCTAGAGAGTTTAACACAATGTTTTAAAATATGCATGAGCTACCCGAAATAATTGGATATGCTTCATCACCGACATGATACTGGCATATTTTATAGTTCATTCCCCGCCGTTAGTTTGGTTCGTTCGTTTCGACCCAACACGTGCAAGCTTTTGCTATTGTATCGCGTTAAGTTATACATCCGAATACTTCCCTCCCACAAATAATAAATTATTCAATCAATTTTTTTTTGTTTTAGCTATAAGAAAGTTGTTCTGCTTAGTGTATACTACTGAAACTATATATCAGGCACTCCGCCGATAAAGGCAATGCTCCAGCACATTCGCATACATATGTACGTTTTCATATTGTAATAATAATTATACTACAAGAGTATGTAATTGCACTGGGAGTGTGTAAGTCGACGTCTGCCGTACCAGTACAAACATGCCATTCGGATTTCCGCCCACGCCATCAGTGATTTTTGAAAGTCATCCGAAATACTTTGTGTAGCAGATATCAAAATGTGAATGATTGAAGAAGAAGTCGGCAGGAAAACTTTGTAGTAATACGTTATGTTGTACCAAACACTGCCAGTTGCTTATAGTGATAGATTGGAAACATTTGAATTGGAAAATATAAATCTACACCAACGATTTCATACCACTGTTTGCTATTTGACGACATTCGGAAATAATTCAGCGACATACACTGATCTCTGGGTAATTGTCCTATTCATTTTCCGTCCCCCTGGTTGCAAAACCCAGTGCTGCCATAGTCGTGGTGTTGGAGGCGAGCAAATGCTTTTGAAACCATAGGATTTCAGGGGCGTTTAATTTGGCTTGAACAGCTACAAATGGAGTTGGCTTTCTGACAATGACGGGATGCTTGAGCTCGACAATGTCTAATCCCAAATAGTTGCTGATTACGGTGGGCGTGCGATTGCTTGGAATGGGCTCTAATACTTCGTTGGGATTTAGCAATTAGTCGGGACGGCTCTGCGAAATGGAATGGAGCCACTGTGTGCAAATTCGAGCGAATTTTGTGTCGCCGATCATGTCCGTAATTTCCAGTTACATTGGCTTCAGATGCCTGCAATTCAGTAAACTATAAGGCATTCTATCTATTGAGTAATTTACGACTTTCAACAGGGAGTTGTACGGTGTTGTAACCACAAATGGCAGGATCAATTGACGTCTCAAATAATGTAATGCATCATGCTTCTTTGCAAGGCAAGCATAAACGTTTGGTGTTTATATAAGGCACTTTGAAGATTAAAGTTTGAATTTGTTATACGTAAGCAGTGGTTAATAAATTGTTGTTATAATCGTTTGAAAATTTGCTTACATGCCTCATAATTTCATCTCAATTCACAACTTTCCAGCTAAGTATTTATCTGGACTGTGCGGCATATTTCTTTAGACGCATGTTAAAGGGTACGATCTATTAGTGTCATCGCCGTGAGTTTATTAACCCGGAAATCCAAACCCGAGGAGTGCTTATGAACAACAGATTATTCGGTGATCACCCATTTCTGATAGCAAGCTTGTGTGGGGAATGTGTCTTTTCTGAATCTCAGATCGAGTGGTTGATGGAATGCGCTGATAGAATGCATTGTTCCAGGCATATTGATCGCTTAATTACATACCCATAAAGACAAATGCCACATTATTGTTGGTAAGTAGAGCTTCCTAGCTTGCATAAAAACAATGTAGCGTAAATCCACCTGACAGCTGATCCGTTGCAAATTACAATGTATTCCACTGCAGAGTGGAAATGTATTAATTATAGGCCCATTCTTGATTCAGTTCTCTTGGGATTCAAATATCTTTTATTGTAAATGAATGCTAGCATGGGAAAGCCAAATCGGAGAGCAAGCACAATTTTGAGACTTTAAAACATGTGTATTCATTACCAAGAAAATACATTTGTATTGTCACCGTTAAATAATTTTATTTATTATTTTTCCAAATATCTCTGTACTACAAACACATAAACATTTTGATGAATACAAATGCAAAATCAGTTTGGAAATTTAATATTCATTGTAAAATTGAACTGATGAAATCAATACTGTGAGGAACGTTATATGTTTATTTAAAACGAAATGTATATTAATACTTATGATCAAAATATTTATAGAAATTACCTACTAGAGCGTGCGTTCGCTTATTTTCTGTTTAACCTTTACGAACAACCGAAATTCTATTGTTTAATGAAATTCCCTAACCAAACTGAAATATTTATTAATTACTAAAATGACTTGGCTCATCATTATTGCACTTTACGTGTACATACACCTGTACTCACAGTTGAAAAAAATCCCAAATCGAAAAATTGGACAAGTAGAAAAAAATTATGGGGCCGGACTGTGGTCTCCACGTTTTGATCGTAAATTACGTTTCAGCCTCTCCAAACCTCTTGCGACCAGTTCACGATCGTCCTCATCTCCACTACCTTCTCCTGACGCTTTTTCTTGCACAGATTGAGCAACTGTAGTGTTTGGAGATTCCCCGACCTTAACATACAGTTTTTGCCCAGTTGGCAAGAAGAGCGGCCGTGGGGTTCCTTGGTCGTCTGGGACAACTGCTTGCTCATATATGGATGTTCGTGATGGTATGGATGCTGCAGATGTCGCATTCAATTGGTTTTGCCCGTTTAACACGTTTTGCTGTGTTGCTGCTGTTGCTGCACTGCTTGCATTTGTATTGCCAGCTGCCCTTGCGTCCCTCCTCTCGTCTGCTTGCCTATGCAGTTCCCTAAATGCGTCAGCAACTACACGGTATCCTCCCGGTGGAACGTTGTTTTGCGTCCCGGATGGACCCGCGACAGCAACATTTCTTGATGTCGATGTGGGGACCAAGGCCGATTGAGTTCCCAATCCATGCGTGTTCATCGTGACCAGGCCACCCTGAAATTAAACAAATAAAAGCATGACAATATTATTTATAGGTTCATCCAAATGAGATGCCGTACACCTTCACAATTGGTAACAATGTCTTTTCCCAATTTGTACGTGCCGACGTGCATAAGAGAGTTCACACTGTAGAAACGCCCATCAAATCCTTCATCTGATTAATTATTAAGAAAATATTGTAATTCATCCTACTTACCTCAGTCAACATCATCGCCTCACCATATTCAAGAAAAATATTTTTGCACTTGCTCGTTCCAGTTTCAAAATCCTTGTTTAATATTCCCGCAAAGGATACGCGAAGGCAAAATATCATTTCATTATGAATCACTCTATTACGGGATTGCAGAATATGAATGCACTTGGGGTTTCCCACTACCCAGCCGACATTCTTGCCCAGAATGTCCTCCGAGTTTTAAAATGCTACGTTTCCGGTTAAGCATTTTTTTGTGAAATTGAGTGTTTCTGAAAACAGATCCGGAATATGAGCTCCAGCCTTGATCTGTTTCGCACAGTGACCCACAATATTCTTGAGAATAGCGCATAACTCCTCGGTTACTTTCATTTCCTCTTTAACAATTACGACATCCGAGCCGCCAATTGGCATATCATCCACATGTACAATATACTCGTAGCATATGGCTTCCCAGGTGACATTATTGTTGTCGTTGGACAGCATTCTATTATGGTCATTTGAGATAGAATTGCCGCTACGAATAAATAATTGGATCAGCGTGGCATGTTTGCCTTCCGTAATGTTAGCGATGATTTCGTCAGCAAGGTCACCGTGCGTGATGGTCCTCTGTGACGGCGACATTTCGCGAATCGTTTCCGCAATCTGCGCATTTATACTCTGAATCTCTTTTAATGACTCAACAAACACGGTTTTCGGCAGTGTCTCGAAGAATGGCATCTTTGCTGCAGAAATGTGGGTTCGCAAATAGAGCAGCTGTAAGGTTTTTCGATCGTGTGAGTGCTTTAATGGGCAGGAACACTGGGTAAAAGATGTAGTTGATTTTCACAAAAGTTGCAGTCGTAAGATTTTTCCCCGGTGCGCTCTCTATTCTATCAAACAGTAAATGGACTTTTTAAAATTAGCTTTTGCAAACTGTGCACTTGTGATGCACATCCGAGTTTCTTACAACAATTCCCACACAGATAAAATTTCCCGACGGTGTGAACCCGTGAATGTGTTTTATATGCTCCTAATTCATCAAACACACTTCCGCATACTTCGCACTTGTCGAAAAAATGCAGAACTCAAGCGATTTAGAGAATCGGTTTATACTTAAATTCGATGTGTGAAGAAGTGTACTTTGCATTCTCTTTTACACACAGCCATCCGCAAAAATAACAAGTGTTGGGTCTTTCTCCAGTGTTGTCAGTTCAAACTTGTAAACCGTACTACGAGAGCTTCAAATATTTTTGCGACAAACTATACACTCTTCTTTGTTCAAAGTATGGAGAACTAATGGACCACTATTCTGATCTATAGTGCTAGTTTGTAGCTTCAAGCAATTTGTTGCTAAAGTACTGAACATTTAGGTTGGCGTGATTTTCAGATTTGTCGTAGTATCACGCACAGTTTTTTGCAAGCATTTGGCACAATCATTCGAAATATGCTAGTGGTCGTAAAATCACACAAAGAAAGGCGTTATAAAAATATGAAATTTGGTATCTCCCAGAAAAAGTAATACCGAAATCGATAACGTATTTCCGCAGCACTAATATTCTAAGTAATCTTGGTGCAAAAATCCTAGTAAACAAAAAACTGGACCCGAATAATATATTAATCAACTGAGTTTTTCCTAATACATACGGACAAGAAACACAAATAAAATGATCGGTGACCAATTAATCGCTGTGACCTGACTGAATTGCTTCAACATGTTCCAACGAGATGTGTGGATTTTGATTTCAGGATGAGATAATTCTATAAGGTTCTGATGATAATATTTTTAAGTTGCAAGCCTGTTTACATTAACGTGAGAACCGATGTTGGACATTGACTTTTAACTTTGCGGATACCATTTGTACTGCGTAACATGTTTGTTTTGTCAGAAGATTTGTTTTCCATTCTATAAGTAAATAGTGCTTCGTGATTTTTGCTGGCCTTTATCATCGAGTATGTATGACAGCAATATTGTGTGAACTACTATCATACATATAATCAAAACGGAATGTTCAAACAGAGTCACCAAATGAGAAAGTGTTTTGGCAACTAATACGCAGAATAATAAAATTCAATTACGCGGGATATTTCAAATTACCGTGGGGTCATATTTGCCCTCAACCGTTTTTGTAGCAGACAAAATTGTTCAGTATATTATGGAAATCTGTTCTCTTGAAATCTCCTTTAGCTAGTTTGAAATCGTAGGAAAGTGCCTAAACTGTAAGTTTGACGCCACGAAGATGGGATTGCCTTGGGATGGGGTGGAACAATGCGAAATGTGGCGCTTTGTTTATTGTGACTCCATGTTGTATGTATTGCATATATTGACGCCATATTGTATTGCTTGTGGAATGTATGTATCTTTAAGTTTGTTCGTTGGACAAAACATTGGAAACAGTAAATATTCAGTTAGTGGAGAATTGTTTGCTAGCTCTGCTGTAGACAGCATCTTCAAAAATACAAGTGTTAAAGCGATTTTGTCCTCTGCGTTGACACTTTCTACACAGCTGATGGCAATAGAACGAATGGGTATCAATTTCAACAACAATCAACCTGGGGCATAAGCATAATCCCGTTTAATAAGTATCTATATATGGTGGTCTATATATATGCTTATTAAACGGGAAATATTACTTAAGATACTTTAATACCGTAAATCCAATTGCGGAAACTGATCGCTAAAATTAATAAACACCATTAAAACATTGCAATCCATCGCAAACTACATAACCCATCTGTAAACAAAAACAACATAGTTGTCAATAAAAAATCCAAACCGGCTTCTACAAATGTCGCTTCTGTAATAGCCGGACATGCTCCATACCATAGGTCATGTGCTAAATTGATCATCAATTGGATAAGTTCGAGACTTCGTCTCCCACAAATGGCTTGATCAGGAATTCTTAATGCATACATATTCACATCATTCAATTTTACGCACTTTGAAGAGTCGTCCCTTTCCACTAGTCGCTTATCATTTAACTCACGGCGACCAGTGAGTAACTCGGTAGTAGCAGCAAGTAGCTCGATATGATAGAATGCCATGTGGAGTGAAGTTGCTCCATCTTTGTTTCGGAAATAGCCCTCTAATCGTTTTTGAATGATATATTTTACTATCTTGTATAGTCTTCTGCGGAGGTGTGGTCGTCGTCGGGCAGCAAGTGCAGAAAAGTGTTCCCATTGTTGTTGTTCTTCATCGGGTCCAGCAGCTAATACGATCTAGGATTACATTATTTATATACTTATATTTCGTACACAAAATACACGAAAGCCAATTGGATCGCCCAGATTAGTTGTTAATTATCGTAGGACCTACGTTTTTTCCGAGACATCAGACTTGAGTGCATGCAAGGAGTGTGTTCGTGGTTGGTCGTATTACATGTAGTTGATTACTTTACGTCTTTCAGTACCGCTGCAAGCGAAGATGTGTATTACCATGAAATAGTCAAAACGGAAACCAGCCATAATTTTCAGACTTTAAAACGTCTATCATCATGACCAAGAAACGACATATGTGTTGTCGTCATTACAGGATTTTATTGTTGGTTTTCTATATTATCGTAAGACAAACATGAAAACATTGGGTTGGGTAAGAATATAAAGCCAGTTTTCCACATAATATTTGATCTTTCACTCATGTTAAGTTTGTCTAATTTATATTCATGCCAACTTTAGTGATGTTCCGTTTTAATTATGTCCAGTCCATGTGTACCCAGTCCATCATTCACATTTTAGTAGTAATTGCATACACATAAGTATGCTCATATACTCAAGCATGCATAAGTTAGTACGGGGCAATTACGACTTTCCAAATTATTCTCTTTGTCCGGCACTACTCGCGCTCCCCACAGCATTATCGTCATGATAACTGACACGGATTTAGATTTAAGCATAACTCTCGATTTGCAAACATTTGCGCGTAAAATATGTCATTGCGCGAGTGCATTGAGTACGTAGATTATAGATTTATAAACGTACCGAATTTGTTGACAATTTAGGCGAACGTTATTATGTGTTATGCTAGCATTTCAACAACGCAACAATTATAAATAAGAATATGACACGAAACATTGACTAGTAAATATTTGCGTATTTCATATTAGTCGTGAGATAGCACCCAGGATTCGTATATTTTCAGTGCGCGATTTAATCTACAATTAAGATCTAATTGCTAATGCTAATTAGCGAAAAAACGTACGAGTAGCTTGGCGCATGTTTTCAGGTACGCTGCTGCTGTCTACCTACTTACGTACTCATGGGCTGCTGCTGCTGTACGAAACGTATCGTCGTCGTCTTCACTGGACGAAAAAGGAAAACCGGTTATTTTTTACTGGAACGAAAGGATTCTGATCATCATCACATCACACAAGCCGTACTTTTTTACGCGCAACAATGCATTCATTTCGCTCCCAAAGAAGAAGCTGTTCGTTGCTTCTTTTTACAAATAGCAAGTGTATCATGACAAGATGTTAACTGCTCAGTTAGTTAATTATCATAACATTTAGCAATTTGTTTATGCGTTACATATGCAGTATATGTAGTATAGGGTTTCTTATATAGGGAATCTTTTATAGGGAATTATTATAGGGAATACCAACCGTATGTACATATGTAGGATATATCTATAAAGATAATTGTTAATTATCTTAATTGCTACCACAATTAGGTTAATTTTCTAGTTAATTAGCCTATACATCGTGTAGATAGTAGGCTTTTGGGTATGCTGAATTCGATGATGGTATTTATTTTTACCTAGGACTAACCTATATAGGTATATGTGTATATATGTATAGTGGTACTACTACCGCTAGTGGTAGACAAAAACGTTACTTTGTCGTAGAGTAAAGTGACTGAAGTCACTGAATTATAAAAAGTGACTGAAGGAAAAATATTACAATTAGTAGGTTTGTTGTTGTCATTCAATCAACATGGATAGTTTCTACGTTCACACGCATTCCGATGCCTCATCGCATCATTATCCAAACAATACGCGTACAAACTATAGGAATCATTTAGCTATACCTATAGATATTGCTTCAAGTCAGTACGAAGTAGCAGTAAGCGAGCTATGTTACACATTTAACAAACCTTACATAAAGAAGGGTACACCGTTATATTCTGTATATAACTTGACTGGACCGGTAGACTCTACACCAAAAACGATTACATATCCTATTATATCGGATGTTAAAGGAGCTAATATGAAATCGAACTCACAATATGTGTACAATAATGTTTTAAAGTTTGCAAAGGACAACAATACTCATCTCGAACACGCGAGAGAAATTTTTAGAACAAAAAATCTACTTACTGGTTCTGATAGAATATTAATGATTCAGACTAGTATGGACATTGTGTCTAAAACAGAGTTGCAAGGAACAAAAGCTTTGGTGGAGTATTTAGGGTGAGGAGCTTAAGAATCTTCAAATTACGACTTCCTACCAGAGTTTGAAAATATTAGTCGCGAAGGAAAGAAAATACAAAAGATTGTTCGCATTAAGCAGAACAAGCCTCCAATAATTGCTAACAGCAAAATTCATTTCTATGAAAAAGTCTTCAAGCATTTTCAAATAGATTATGAAGATGAACTTGAGTACGTGCACGCCGACAAGAGTTTTCAGTTCTATACTGTTGCGAGTGACGAGGACATTATTATTCAAAGTGGCGAGCTGTTGTGTAGGTTGAGTTCTTCAAAGCGGAAGTTCACATTCCGTCATTGCGAGTTGGAAACGAAGAGATCGGTAAAAATTTACGCCTTGGTCATCTGGCAACAAAGGAACTTATTAAGCAACTTAATGCTGCACAATCCTCAAAGAATTCAGTTCAGCATTGAAGACAAACTGTGTAAGGTAGAGATGCTGCTACCTGAAGACTCTAATTTACATGTCAGTGAACGTGTCTTGGCAATACTGGGTATAACCATTGATCCTGCTTTTGTATTTCCAAAGGAGAAGAAAATACCATTCATGGGAACACAAGCACCTATCTTCGGAATTGGCTCACGTAAGATTTACGTGTGCACAGATTTCGCCCACAATCTGCGAGTGGGAGACCAAATGGCTCCACTTTTACGTAGCCTCGAGTATACTGGTGAACAGGACAAACTTGTAACAAAAGATCTGACTAAAAAACGTCAGTACGTCAAGATAAATAAAGATTATATTGACAATATCAGAATATATTTAAAGACGGAAACAGGCGACGACCTGCCATTAACGTTTGGGACTACGTCGTGTTCACTTCACTTTAAGGAAATAAAATGTATCAAGTCGACGTTAACGATTTAGTCCGCCTCTATAACCCACAAGTGGGTAGCGGGTTGGATGATGGGCTAATGTTTTATAGATCTACCTACAAAAGGCAGAGGGGTGCAGGGTTAGGATCAGTGTTAGGGGCTTTAGCTCGTAGGTTGATTCCTATAGCAAGAAATATTTTGTGGCCAGCCACCAAAAAGTACGTTCTCCCCCATGCAGCTTGAGCTGCAAGGAACGTTGCAGGCGATATCCTCTCTGGACGTAACGTTAAAGAGAGCTTAAAAGAGCACGGAGTGGATGCATTAAAAGGCATCGGCGAGAAAATTATCACTCAGTCTGGTTCTGGACGAGCAAGGAGACGCACAGAATCTAGAAAACGTAAAGCTGTTCTCCAGAAACGTTTCAAATCTAACAAACGGATTTGTACCACCTTATTTGAATAAGATGGCTACCAAACGATCTAAACGAGATCTCTCTGATGAGAGGTCTTCGAAAAGTGTCCGTGGGGACTACGTACGAAGCGAGACAGACGTTTTCGCAGAACCAGGCTACGATGTTTCTGTTAGTTCTTCCGTAGTGACAGAACTTCATACTACATCTGCTATAAACGCAACCTCACCCATCGAATTTTTTATCCAGGGGAATTACACTCAGTACATTGATTTTAGTCGTGCAATGCTCTGGCTGCAGAGCCTGACAAAGCAAAAATTAACTATGCACCAGCAAACAACATTATTGCTTCTGCATTCGAAACTGATAAGGTTCACTTAGCTGATACCGAAATTACTGCCAAGATCAGTCTCTACCCTTACCAAGCCTATTTTGAAACTTTGCTGAGTTATGGAAGTGACTACAAGAAAGGCCAAGCGGAAGCTGGTGGATTTTACCGTGTGAAGAATGAACTCACACAGGACGACGATGGATGGACCAGTCGACAGACAATGTGTGACGCCAGCAAGGAATTTGAGGTGATTGGTCGCCCTCACTCTGAAATTTGTAATCAAACCAGGTACATGATGCCTGGAGTTGATGTAAGGATTCAATTCATGAGATCCTCGGACAGTTTTGCTCTGGAATGTCATGGAACCCTAAAGGAGAACATTAGGCTGTCAATTATCGAAGCCAAGCTTTACGTACGTAAAGTTAATTTGATGCCATATATCCAGTTGGCTCATCTAAAAAATTGGCAAGATACACCAGTAAGTTACCCAGGAACTCAAGTGGTGATGAAGCAATACAGCCTGCCATCAGGAACATATCAAGATACAAACGTATCTTTGCTCAACGGATTGGTACCACAACGGTTAATTCTGGGCATTAACTACCTACCTCTGTGGCTACCGAGAATGTTCAAGGACATTACGAGAGGAATCCATTTGCATTCGAGGACCATGGCCTCCGACAGATTATCGTTACTTGTAATGCTGAGCAGACAACTCAACACACCATCAACATAAATAAAGGCGATAGCCGAATTCTGGATGGTTTCATTTCTGTCTTTGATGCTATGGGAGTAGCAAACTGCGACCCTGGACTGGATCTTCGTGTCTCCGAGTACACGAATGGAAAGACAATTTTTGGATTTGACTTACGAGACATTTCTGACGGATTTGCACTTTCTCGGCATGGCAATGTTTCCATCTACCTCATATTTGGCGCAGCCATAAGGAAAAGCTTGACAGTTATACTCTATCCAGAGTATCCAAGTAACATGTGCGTTACTCACGACAAGGTCTTCTTCAAGGATTACGCCAGTGAAAAGTAAATATGGATACTTTGGAGGTTTTGGGATATTTTAGAAAAATTACAAAATGTTCACCTACAGCACAGTTTAATGTAGTACCTAGCGATAAGTTGGATAATGTTAGAATACTTAGTTATCCTTTCTTTGTATGTATAAATTTAGACGTAGCTAGTAAACCAGGTTCTCACTGGGTTGGATTGTACATAGGTAGGCCAGGAGGAGAAATGGAGTTTATAGATTTCTATGGAATCAGTATAAATGACTATCCTCATTATTTTAGAAATTTTGCCTTTAAAACTAATTTAAGAATTATAGAAAGTAATGTTATGCTTCAAAGTCCAACCAGTAAGGTGTGTGGCTTTTATGTAATTATGTATATGTATAAACGTTTGCAGGGCTGCTCCAGGCAAGCCTTTTATGCACATTTTTCAAATGACTTGGATAAAAATGACAAGATTGTTTCTAATTTTGTAAAGAAAATTTTTATTCAAAAATCATTTTCAAGTAAATATTTCCAAATTTGTAAATCAAGAATTAATAAATTTTAAAGAATTAAAAGTTTCATCTAAGAATTAAAAGTTTACAACAATTAATTAAGAATTAACAATTAAGAATTCTGAACAAAATCAGCTACCAAGCCGATATTCTTATTCCGAAAATGAATGTGCTGCTTGACAATCGAAATACTACATAAGCCTAGCCTATCTCAGTCTCGCTGAGATAATTCAAGAAACAAACCCCTCTGCCTTGTGGGAGATATACCATCGGAAAGAGCTTTAAATTCTGAACCAAATCAGCTATCTAGAACATATTCTTATTCCGAAAATGAATGTGCTGCTTGACAATCAAAATACTACATAAGCCTAGCCTATCTCAGTTTCGCTGAGATAATTCAAGAAGCAAACCCGTCTGCCCTGTGGGAGATATACCATCGGAAAGAGCTTTAAATTCTGAACAAAATCAGCTACATAGCCGATATTCTTATTCCGAAAATGAATGTGCTGCTTGACAATCGAAATACTACATAAGACTTGCCTTTCTCAGTCTCGCTGAGATAATTCAGGAAGCAAACCCGTCTGCCCTGTGGGAGATATACCATCGGAAAGAGCTTTAAATTCTGAACCAAATCAGCTACCTAGCCGACATTTTATTCCTAAAATGAATGTGCTGCTTGACAATCGAAATACTACATAAGCCTAGCCTATCTCAGTCTCGCTGAAATAATTCAGGAAGCAAACCCGTCTGCATTGTGGGAGATATACCATCGGAAAGAGCTTTAAATTCTGAACAAAATCAGCTATCTAGAACGTATTCTTATTCCGAAAATGAATGTGCTGCTTGACAATCGAAATATTACCTCAGCCTTGCCTAACTCAGTTGCGCTCAGATAATTCAAGAAGCAGACCCGTCTGCCTTGTGAGAGATATATCATCGGAAAGAGCTTTAAATTCTAAACCAAATCAGTTATCAAGAACATATTCTTATTACGAAAGTGAATGTGCTGCTTGACAATCGAAATACTACATAAGCTTAGCCTAACTCAGTTTCGCTGAGATAATTCAAGAAGCAGACCCGTCTGCCTTGTGGGAGATATATCATCGGAAAGAGCTTTAAATTCTGAACCAAATCAGCTATCAAGAACATATTCTTATTACGAAAGTGAATGTGCTGCTTGACAATCGAAATACTACATAAGCTTAGCCTAACTCAGTTTCGCTGAGATAATTCAAGAGGCAGACCCGTCTGACTTGTGGGAGATATACCATCGGAAAGAGCTTTAAATTCTGAACAAAATCAGTTATCTAGAACATATTCTTATTCCAAAAATGATTGTGCTGCTTGACAATCGAAATATTATCTAAGCCTAGATTAACTCAGTCTCGCTGAGATAATTCAAGAAGCAGACCCGTCTGCCTTGTGGGAGATATATCATCGGAAAGAGCTTTAAATTCTGAACAAAATCAGTTATCTAGAACATATTCTTATTCCGAAAATGATTGTGCTGCTTGACAATCGAAATACTACATAAGCTCTGCTTAACTCAGTTGCGCTGAGATAATTCAAGAAGCAGACCCGTCTGCCTTGTGGGAGATATACCATCGGCAAGAGCTTTAAATTCTAAACCAAATCAGTTATCAAGAACATATTCTTATTCCGAAAATGAATGTGCTGCTTGACAATCGAAATATTACCTCAGCCTTGCCTGACTCAGTTGCGCTCAGATAATTCAAGAAGCAGACCCGTCTGCCTTGTGGGAGATATATCATCGGAAAGAGCTTTAAATTCTGAACAAAATCAGTTATCTAGAACATATTCTTATTCCGAAAATGATGGTGCTGCTTGACAATCGAAATACTACATAAGCTCTGCTTAACTCAGTTGCGCTGAGATAATTCAAGAAGCAGACCCGTCTGCCTTGTGGGAGATATACCATCGGCAAGAGCTTTAAATTCTGAACAAAATCAGCTATCTAGAACATATTCTTATTCCGAAAATGATGGTGCTGCTTGACAATCGAAATACTACATAAGCTCAGCCTAACTCAGTTGCGCTGATATAATTCAAGAAGCAGACCCGTCTGCCTTGTGGGAGATATACCATCGGCAAGAGCTTTAAATTCTGAACAAAATCAGCTATCTAGAACATATTCTTATTCCGAAAATGATGGTGCTGCTTGACAATCGAAATACTACATAAGCTTAGCCTAACTCAGTCTCGCTGAGATAATTCAAGAAGCAGACCCGTCTGCCGTGTGGGAGATATACCATCGGAAAGAGCTTTAAATTCTGAACAAAATCAGTTATCTAGAACATATTCTTATTCCGAAAATGATGGTGCTGCTTGACAATCGAAATACTACATAAGCCTAGCCTATCTCAGTTTCGCTGAGATAATTCAGGAAGCAAACCCGTCTGCCCTGTGGGAGATATACCATCGGAAAGAGCTTTAAATTCTGAACAAAATCAGCTACATAGCCGATATTCTTATTCCGAAAATGAATGTGCTGCTTGACAATCGAAATACTACATAAGACTTGCCTTTCTCAGTCTCGCTGAGATAATTCAGGAAGCAAACCCGTCTGCCCTGTGGGAGATATACCATCGGAAAGAGCTTTAAATTCTGAACAAAATCAGCTACCTAGCCGACATTTTTATTCCTAAAATGAATGTGCTGCTTGACAATCGAAATACTACATAAGCCTAGCCTATCTCAGTCTCGCTGAAATAATTCAGGAAGCAAACCCGTCTGCCCTGTGGGAGATATACCATCGGAAAGAGCTTTAAATTCTGAACAAAATCAGTTATCTAGAACATATTCTTATTCCGAAAATGATGGTGCTGCTTGACAATCGAAATACTACATAAGCCTAGCCTATCTCAGTTTCGCTGAGATAATTCAAGAAGCAAACCCGTCTGCCCTGTGGGAGATATACCATCGGAAAGAGCTTTAAATTCTGAACAAAATCAGTTATCTAGAACATATTCTTATTCCGAAAATGATGGTGCTGCTTGACAATCGAAATACTACATAAGCCTAGCCTATCTCAGTTTCGCTGAGATAATTCAAGAAGCAAACCCGTCTGCCCTGTGGGAGATATACCATCGGAAAGAGCTTTAAATTCTGAACAAAATTAGCTATCTAGAACGTATTCTTATTCCGAAAATGAATGTGCTGCTTGACAATCGAAATACTACATAAGCTCAGCCTAACTCAGTTGCGCTGATATAATTCAAGAAGCAGACCCGTCTGCCTTGTGAGAGATATATCATCGGAAAGAGCTTTAAATTCTGAACAAAATCAGTTATCTAGAACATATTCTTATTCCGAAAATGATGGTGCTGCTTGACAATCGAAATACTATATAAGCTCAGCTTAACTCAGTTTCGCTGAGATAATTCAAGAAGCAGACCCGTCTGCCTTGTGGGAGATATACCCTCGGAAAGAGCTTTAAATTCTGAACAAAATCAGTTATCTAGAACATATTCTTATTCCGAAAATGATGGTGCTGCTTGACAATCGAAATATTACCTCAGCCTAGCCTAACTCAGTTGCGCTGAGATAATTCAAGAAGCAGACCCGTCTGCCTTGTGAGAGATATATCATCGGAAAGAGCTTTAAATTCTGAACAAAATCAGTTATCTAGAACATATTCTTATTCCGAAAATGATGGTGCTGCTTGACAATCGAAATACTACATAAGCTCAGCTTAACTCAGTTGCGCTGAGATAATTCAAGAAGCAGACCCGTCTGCCTTGTGGGAGATATACCATCGGAAAGAGCTTTAAATTCTGAACAAAATCAGCTACATAGCCGATATTCTTATTCCGAAAATGAATGTGCTGCTTGACAATTGAAATACTACATAAGCCTAGCCTATCTCAGTCTCGCTGAGATAATTCAAGAAACAAACCCCTCTGCCTTGTGGGAGATATACCATCGGAAAGAGCTTTAAATTCTGAACCAAATCAGCTATCTAGAACATATTCTTATTCCGAAAATGAATGTGCTGCTTGACAATCAAAATACTACATAAGCCTAGCCTATCTCAGTTTCGCTGAGATAATTCAAGAAGCAAACCCGTCTGCCCTGTGGGAGATATACCATCGGAAAGAGCTTTAAATTCTGAACAAAATCAGCTACATAGCCGATATTCTTATTCCGAAAATGAATGTGCTGCTTGACAATCGAAATACTACATAAGACTTGCCTTTCTCAGTCTCGCTGAGATAATTCAGGAAGCAAACCCGTCTGCCCTGTGGGAGATATACCATCGGAAAGAGCTTTAAATTCTGAACAAAATCAGCTACCTAGCCGACATTTTTATTCCTAAAATGAATGTGCTGCTTGACAATCGAAATACTACATAAGCCTAGCCTATCTCAGTCTCGCTGAAATAATTCAGGAAGCAAACCCGTCTGCATTGTGGGAGATATACCATCGGAAAGAGCTTTAAATTCTGAACAAAATCAGCTATCTAGAACGTATTCTTATTCCGAAAATGAATGTGCTGCTTGACAATCGAAATATTACCTCAGCCTTGCCTAACTCAGTTGCGCTCAGATAATTCAAGAAGCAGACCCGTCTGCCTTGTGAGAGATATATCATCGGAAAGAGCTTTAAATTCTAAACCAAATCAGTTATCAAGAACATATTCTTATTACGAAAGTGAATGTGCTGCTTGACAATCGAAATACTACATAAGCTTAGCCTAACTCAGTTTCGCTGAGATAATTCAAGAAGCAGACCCGTCTGCCTTGTGGGAGATATATCACCGGAAAGAGCTTTAAATTCTGAACCAAATCAGCTATCAAGAACATATTCTTATTACGAAAATGAATGTGCTGCTTGACAATCGAAATACTACATAAGCTCAGCCTAACTCAGTTGCGCTGATATAATTCAAGAAGCAGACCCGTCTGCCTTGTGAGAGATATATCATCGGAAAGAGCTTTAAATTCTGAACAAAATCAGTTATCTAGAACATATTCTTATTCCGAAAATGATGGTGCTGCTTGACAATCGAAATACTACATAAGCTCAGCTTAACTCAGTTTCGCTGAGATAATTCAAGAAGCAGACCCGTCTGCCTTGTGGGAGATATACCCTCGGAAAGAGCTTTAAATTCTGAACAAAATCAGTTATCTAGAACATATTCTTATTCCGAAAATGATGGTGCTGCTTGACAATCGAAATATTACCTCAGCCTAGCCTAACTCAGTTGCGCTGAGATAATTCAAGAAGCAGACCCGTCTGCCTTGTGGGAGATATATCATCGGAAAGAGCTTTAAATTCTGAACAAAATCAGTTATCTAGAACATATTCTTATTCCGAAAATGATGGTGCTGCTTGACAATCGAAATACTACATAAGCTCAGCTTAACTCAGTTGCGCTGAGATAATTCAAGAAGCAGACCCGTCTGCCTTGTGGGAGATATACCATCGGAAAGAGCTTTAAATTCTGAACAAAATCAGCTACATAGCCGATATTCTTATTCCGAAAATGAATGTGCTGCTTGACAATTGAAATACTACATAAGCCTAGCCTATCTCAGTCTCGCTGAGATAATTCAAGAAACAAACCCCTCTGCCTTGTGGGAGATATACCATCGGAAAGAGCTTTAAATTCTGAACCAAATCAGCTATCTAGAACATATTCTTATTCCGAAAATGAATGTGCTGCTTGACAATCAAAATACTACATAAGCCTAGCCTATCTCAGTTTCGCTGAGATAATTCAAGAAGCAAACCCGTCTGCCCTGTGGGAGATATACCATCGGAAAGAGCTTTAAATTCTGAACAAAATCAGCTACATAGCCGATATTCTTATTCCGAAAATGAATGTGCTGCTTGACAATCGAAATACTACATAAGACTTGCCTTTCTCAGTCTCGCTGAAATAATTCAGGAAGCAAACCCGTCTGCCCTGTGGGAGATATACCGTCGGAAAGAGCTTTAAATTCTGAACAAAATCAGCTACCTAGCCGACATTTTTATTCCTAAAATGAATGTGCTGCTTGACAATCGAAATACTACATAAGCCTAGCCTTTCTCAGTCTCGCTGAAATAATTCAGGAAGCAAACCCGTCTGCATTGTGGGAGATATACCATCGGAAAGAGCTTTAAATTCTGAACAAAATCAGCTATCTAGAACGTATTCTTATTCCGAAAATGAATGTGCTGCTTGACAATCGAAATATTACCTCAGCTCTGCTTAACTCAGTTGCGCTGAGATAATTCAAGAAGCAGACCCGTCTGCCTTGTGGGAGATATACCATCGGCAAGAGCTTTAAATTCTAAACCAAATCAGTTATCAAGAACATATTCTTATTCCGAAAATGAATGTGCTGCTTGACAATTGAAATACTACATAAGACTTGCCTTTCTCAGTCTCGCTGAGATAATTCAGGAAGCAAACCCGTCTGCCCTGTGGGAGATATACCATCGGAAAGAGCTTTAAATTCTGAACAAAATCAGCTACCTAGCCGACATTTTTATTCCTAAAATGAATGTGCTGCTTGACAATCGAAATACTACATAAGCCTAGCCTATCTCAGTCTCGCTGAAATAATTCAGGAAGCAAACCCGTCTGCATTGTGGGAGATATACCATCGGAAAGAGCTTTAAATTCTGAACAAAATCAGCTATCTAGAACGTATTCTTATTCCGAAAATGAATGTGTTGCTTGACAATCGAAATATTACCTCAGCCTTGCCTAACTCAGTTGCGCTCAGATAATTCAAGAAGCAGACCCGTCTGCCTTGTGAGAGATATATCATCGGAAAGAGCTTTAAATTCTGAACCAAATCAGTTATCAAGAACATATTCTTATTCCGAAAATGAATGTGCTGCTTGACAATCGAAATATTACCTCAGCCTTGCCTGACTCAGTTGCGCTCAGATAATTCAAGAAGCAGACCCGTCTGCCTTGTGGGAGATATATCATCGGAAAGAGCTTTAAATTCTGAACAAAATCAGTTATCTAGAACATATTCTTATTCCAAAAATGATTGTGCTGCTTGACAATCGAAATATTATCTAAGCCTAGATTAACTCAGTCTCGCTGAGATAATTCAAGAAGCAGACCCGTCTGCCTTGTGGGAGATATATCATCGGAAAGAGCTTTAAATTCTGAACAAAATCAGTTATCTAGAACATATTCTTATTCCGAAAATGATTGTGCTGCTTGACAATCGAAATACTACATAAGCTCTGCTTAACTCAGTTGCGCTGAGATAATTCAAGAAGCAGACCCGTCTGCCTTGTGGGAGATATACCATCGGCAAGAGCTTTAAATTCTAAACCAAATCAGTTATCAAGAACATATTCTTATTCCGAAAATGAATGTGCTGCTTGACAATCGAAATATTACCTCAGCCTTGCCTGACTCAGTTGCGCTCAGATAATTCAAGAAGCAGACCCGTCTGCCTTGTGGGAGATATATCATCGGAAAGAGCTTTAAATTCTGAACCAAATCAGCTATCAAGAACATATTCTTATTACGAAAGTGAATGTGCTGCTTGACAATCGAAATACTACATAAGCTCAGCCTAACTCAGTTGCGCTGATATAATTCAAGAAGCAGACCCGTCTGCCTTGTGGGAGATATACCATCGGAAAGAGCTTTAAATTCTGAACAAAATCAGCTATCTAGAACGTATTCGTATTCCGAAAATGAATGTGCTGATTGACAATCGAAATACTACATAAGCTTAGGCTAACTCAGTCTCGCTGAGATATTTCAAGAAGCAACCCCGTCTGCCGTGTGGCAGATATACCATCGGAAAGAGCTTTAAATTCTGAACAAAATCAGTTATCTAGAACATATTCTTATTCCGAAAATGATGGTGCTGCTCGACAATCGAAATACTACATAAGCTCAGCTTAACTCAGTTGCGCTGAGATAATTCAAGAAGCAGACCCGTCTGCCTTGTGGGAGATATACCATCGGAAAGAGCTTTAAATTCTGAACAAAATCAGCTATCTAGAACATATTCTTATTCCGAAAATGAATGTGCTGCTTGACAATCAAAATACTACATAAGCCTAGCCTATCTCAGTTTCGCTGAGATAATTCAAGAAGCAAACCCGTCTGCCCTGTGGGAGATATACCATCGGAAAGAGCTTTAAATTCTGAACAAAATCAGCTACATAGCCGATATTCTTATTCCGAAAATGAATGTGCTGCTTGACAATCGAAATACTACATAAGACTTGCCTTTCTCAGTCTCGCTGAAATAATTCAGGAAGCAAACCCGTCTGCCCTGTGGGAGATATACCATCGGAAAGAGCTTTAAATTCTGAACAAAATCAGCTACCTAGCCGACATTTTTATTCCTAAAATGAATGTGCTGCTTGACAATCGAAATACTACATAAGCCTAGCCTATCTCAGTCTCGCTGAAATAATTCAGGAAGCAAACCCGTCTGCATTGTGGGAGATATACCATCGGAAAGAGCTTTAAATTCTTAACAAAATCAGTTATCAAGAACATATTCTTATTCCGAAAATGAATGTGCTGCTTGACAATCGAAATATTATCTAAGCCTAGATTAACTCAGTCTCGCTGAAATAATTCAAGAAGCAGACCCGTCTGACTTGTGGGAGATATACCATCGGAAAGAGCTTTAAATTCTTAACAAAATCAGTTATCAAGAACATATTCTTATTCCGAAAATGAATGTGCTGCTTGACAATCGAAATATTATCTAAGCCTAGATTAACTCAGTCTCGCTGAGATAATTCAAGAAGCAGACCCGTCTGACTTGTGGGAGATATACCATCGGAAAGAGCTTCAAATTCTTAACAAAATCAGTTATCTAGAACATATTCTTATTCCGAAAATGATTGTGCTGCTTGACAATCGAAATATTATCTAAGCCTAGATTAACTCAGTTGCGCTGAGATAATTCAAGAAGCAGACCCGTCTGCCTTGTGGGAGATATACCATCGGCAAGAGCTTTAAATTCTGAACAAAATCAGCTATCTAGAACATATTCTTATTCCGAAAATGATGGTGCTGCTTGACAATCGAAATACTACATAAGCTCTGCTTAACTCAGTTGCGCTGAGATAATTCAAGAAGCAGACCCGTCTGCCTTGTGGGAGATATACCATCGGCAAGAGCTTTAAATTCTGAACAAAATCAGCTATCTAGAACATATTCTTATTCCGAAAATGATGGTGCTGCTTGACAATCGAAATACTACATAAGCTCTGCTTAACTCAGTTGCGCTGAGATAATTCAAGAAGCAGACCCGTCTGCCTTGTGGGAGATATACCATCGGCAAGAGCTTTAAATTCTGAACAAAATCAGCTATCTAGAACATATTCTTATTCCGAAAATGATGGTGCTGCTTGACAATCGAAATACTACATAAGCTCAGCCTAACTCAGTTGCGCTGATATAATTCAAGAAGCAGACCCGTCTGCCTTGTGGGAGATATACCATCGGAAAGAGCTTTAAATTCTGAACAAAATCAGCTATCTAGAACGTATTCTTATTCCGAAAATGAATGTGCTGATTGACAATCGAAATACTACATAAGCTTAGGCTAACTCAGTCTCGCTGAGATATTTCAAGAAGCAACCCCGTCTGCCGTGTGGCAGATATACCATCGGAAAGAGCTTTAAATTCTGAACAAAATCAGTTATCTAGAACATATTCTTATTCCGAAAATGATGGTGCTGCTCGACAATCGAAATACTACATAAGCTCAGCTTAACTCAGTTGCGCTGAGATAATTCAAGAAGCAGACCCGTCTGCCTTGTGGGAGATATACCATCGGAAAGAGCTTTAAATTCTGAACAAAATCAGCTATCTAGAACGTATTCTTATTCCGACAATGAATGTGCTGATTGACAATCGAAATACTACATAAGCTTAGGCTAACTCAGTCTCGCTGAGATATTTCAAGAAGCAACCCCGTCTGCCGTGTGGCAGATATACCATCGGAAAGAGCTTTAAATTCTGAACAAAATCAGTTATCTAGAACATATTCTTATTCCGAAAATGATGGTGCTGCTCGACAATCGAAATACTACATAAGCTCAGCTTAACTCAGTTGCGCTGAGATAATTCAAGAAGCAGACCCGTCTGCCTTGTGGGAGATATACCATCGGCAAGATCTTTAAATTCTGAACAAAATCAGCTATCTAGAACATATTCTTATTCCGAAAATGATGGTGCTGCTTGACAATCGAAATACTACATAAGCTCTGCTTAACTCAGTTGCGCTGAGATAATTCAAGAAGCAGACCCGTCTGCCTTGTGGGAGATATACCATCGGCAAGAGCTTTAAATTCTGAACAAAATCAGCTATCTAGAACATATTCTTATTCCGAAAATGATGGTGCTGCTTGACAATCGAAATACTACATAAGCTCAGCCTAACTCAGTTGCGCTGATATAATTCAAGAAGCAGACCCGTCTGCCTTGTGGGAGATATACCATCGGAAAGAGCTTTAAATTCTGAACAAAATCAGCTATCTAGAACGTATTCTTATTCCGAAAATGAATGTGCTGATTGACAATCGAAATACTACATAAGCTTAGCCTAACTCAGTCTCGCTGAGATATTTCAAGAAGCAACCCCGTCTGCCGTGTGGCAGATATACCACCGGAAAGAGCTTTAAATTCTGAACAAAATCAGCTATCAAGAACATATTCTTATTCCGAAAATGAATGTGCTGCTTGACAATCGAAATATTATCTCAGCCTAGATTAACTCAGTCTCGCTGAGATAATTCAAGAAGCAGACCCGTCTGACTTGTGGGAGATATACCATCGGAAAGAGCTTTAAATTCTGAACAAAATCAGCTATCAAGAACATATTCTTATTCCGAAAATGAATGTGCTGCTTGACAATCGAAATATTATCTCAGCCTAGATTAACTCAGTCTCGCTGAGATAATTCAAGAAGCAGACCCGTCTGCCTTGTGGGAGATATACCATCGGAAAGAGCTTCAAATTCTTAACAAAATCAGTTATCTAGAACATATTCTTATTCCGAAAATGATTGTGCTGCTTGACAATCGAAATATTATCTAAGCCTAGATTAACTCAGTTGCGCTGAGATAATTCAAGAAGCAGACCCGTCTGCCTTGTGGGAGATATACCATCGGCAAGAGCTTTAAATTCTGAACAAAATCAGCTATCTAGAACATATTCTTATTCCGAAAATGATGGTGCTGCTTGACAATCGAAATACTACATAAGCTCTGCTTAACTCAGTTGCGCTGAGATAATTCAAGAAGCAGACCCGTCTGCCTTGTGGGAGATATACCATCGGCAAGAGCTTTAAATTCTGAACAAAATCAGCTATCTAGAACATATTCTTATTCCGAAAATGATGGTGCTGCTTGACAATCGAAATACTACATAAGCTCTGCTTAACTCAGTTGCGCTGAGATAATTCAAGAAGCAGACCCGTCTGCCTTGTGGGAGATATACCATCGGCAAGAGCTTTAAATTCTGAACAAAATCAGCTATCTAGAACATATTCTTATTCCGAAAATGATGGTGCTGCTTGACAATCGAAATACTACATAAGCTCAGCCTAACTCAGTTGCGCTGAGATAATTCAAGAAGCAGACCCGTCTGCCTTGTGGGAGATATACCATCGGAAAGAGCTTTAAATTCTGAACAAAATCAGCTATCTAGAACGTATTCTTATTCCGAAAATGAATGTGCTGCTTGACAATCGAAATACTACATAAGCTTAGCCTAACTCAGTCTCGCTGAGATAATTCAAGAAGCAGACCCGTCTGCCGTGTGGCAGATATACCACCGGAAAGAGCTTTAAATTCTGAACAAAATCAGTTATCTAGAACATATTCTTATTCCGAAAATGAATGTGCTGCTTGACATTCGAAATACTACATAAGCTTAGCCTAACTCAGTTGCGCTGAGATAATTCAAGAAGCAGACCCGTCTGCCTTGTGGGAGATATACCATCGGAAAGAGCTTTAAATTCTGAACAAAATCAGCTATCTAGAACGTATTCTTATTCCGAAAATGAATGTGCTGCTTGACAATCGAAATACTACATAAGCTTAGCCTAACTCAGTCTCGCTGAGATATTTCAAGAAGCAACCCCGTCTGCCGTGTGGCAGATTTACCACCGGAAAGAGCTTTAAATTCTGAACAAAATCAGCTATCTAGAACATATTCTTATTCCGAAAATGAATGTGCTGCTTGACAATCGAAATACTACATAAGCTCAGCTTAACTCAGTTGCGCTGAGATAATTCAAGAAGCAGACCCGTCTGCCTTGTGGGAGATATACCATCGGCAAGATCTTTAAATTCTGAACAAAATCAGCTATCTAGAACATATTCTTATTCCGAAAATGAATGTGCTGCTTGACAATCGAAATACTACATAAGCTTAGCCTAACTCAGTTGCGCTGAGATAATTCAAGAAGCAGACCCGTCTGCCTTGTGGGAGATATACCATCGGAAAGAGCTTTAAATTCTGAACAAAATCAGCTATCTAGAACATATTCTTATTCCGAAAATGATGGTGCTGCTTGACAATCGAAATACTACATAAGCTTAGCCTAACTCAGTTGCGCTGAGATAATTCAAGAAGCAGAACCGTCTGCCTTGTGGGAGATACACCATCGGAAAGAGCTTTAAATTCTGAACAAAATCAGCTATCTAGAACGTATTCTTATTCCGAAAATGAATGTGCTGCTTGACAATCGAAATACTACATAAGCTTAGCCTAACTCAGTCTCGCTGAGATATTTCAAGAAGCAACCCCGTCTGCCGTGTAGCAGATATACCACCGGAAAGAGCTTTAAATTCTGAACAAAATCAGCTATCAAGAACATATTCTTATTCCGAAAATGAATGTGCTGCTTGACAATCGAAATACTACATAAGCTTAGCCTAACTCAGTTGCGCTGAGATAATTCAAGAAGCAGACCCGTCTGCCTTGTGGGAGATATACCATCGGAAAGAGCTTTAAATTCTGAACAAAATCAGCTATCTAGAACATATTCTTATTCCGAAAATGATGGTGCTGCTTGACAATCGAAATACTACATAAGCTCAGCTTAACTCAGTTGCGCTGAGATAATTCAAGAAGCAGACCCGTCTGCCTTGTGGGAGATATACCATCGGAAAGAGCTTTAAATTCTGAACAAAATCAGCTATCAAGAACATATTCTTATTCCGAAAATGAATGTGCTGCTTGACAATCGAAATATTATCTCAGCCTAGATTAACTCAGTCTCGCTGAGATAATTCAAGAAGCAGACCCGTCTGCCTTGTGGGAGATATACCATCGGAAAGAGCTTTAAATTCTGAACAAAATCAGCTATCTAGAACGTATTCTTATTCCGAAAATGAATGTGCTGCTTGACAATCGAAATACTACATAAGCTTAGCCTAACTCAGTTGCGCTGAGATAATTCAAGAAGCAGACCCGTCTGCCTTGTGGGAGATATACCATCGGAAAGAGCTTTAAATTCTGAACAAAATCAGCTATCTAGAACGTATTCTTATTCCGAAAATGAATGTGCTGCTTGACAATCGAAATATTACCTCAGCCTTGCCTAACTCAGTTGCGCTGAGATAATTCAAGAAGCAGACCCGTCTGCCTTGTGGGAGATATACCATCGGAAAGAGCTTTAAATTCTGAACAAAATCAGCTATCAAGAACATATTCTTATTCCGAAAATGAATGTGCTGCTTGACAATCGAAATACTACATAAGCTTAGCCTAACTCAGTCTCGCTGAGATATTTCAAGAAGCAACCCCGTCTGCCGTGTGGCAGATATACTATCGGAAAGAGCTTTAAATTCTGAACAAAATCAGCTATCTAGAACATATTCTTATTCCGAAAATGAATGTGCTGCTTGACAATCGAAATACTACATAAGCTTAGCCTAACTCAGTCTCGCTGAGATATTTCAAGAAGCAACCCCGTCTGCCGTGTGGCAGATATACTATCGGAAAGAGCTTTAAATTCTGAACAAAATCAGCTATCTAGAACGTATTCTTATTCCGAAAATGAATGTGCTGCTTGAGAATCGAAATATTACCTCAGCCTAGCCTAACTCAGTTGCGCTGAGATAATTCAAGAAGCAGACCCGTCTGCCTTGTGGGAGATATACCATCGGAAAGAGCTTTAAATTCTGAACAAAATCAGCTATCAAGAACATATTCTTATTCCGAAAATGAATGTGCTGCTTGACAATCGAAATACTACATAAGCTTAGCCTAACTCAGTCTCGCTGAGATATTTCAAGAAGCAACCCCGTCTGCCGTGTGGCAGATATACTATCGGAAAGAGCTTTACATTCTGAACGAAATCAGCTATCTAGAACGTATTCTTATTCCGAAAATGAATGTGCTGCTTGAGAATCGAAATACTACATAAGATTAGCCTAACTCAGTTTCGCTGAGATAATTCAAGAAGCAGACCCGTCTGCCTTGTGGGAGATATACCATCGGAAAGAGCTTTAAATTCTGAACAAAATCAGTTATCTAGAACATATTCTTATTCCGAAAATGAATGTGCTGCTTGACAATCGAAATACTACATAAGCTTAGCCTAACTCAGTCTCGCTGAGATATTTCAAGAAGCAACCCCGTCTGCCGTGTGTTTCAGATATACTATCGGAAAGAGCTTTAAATTCTGAACAAAATCAGCTATCAAGAACATATTCTTATTCCCAAAAGTGAATGTGCTGCTTGACAATCGAAATACTACATAAGATTAGCCTAACTCAGTTTCGCTGAGATATTTCAAGAAGCAGACCCGTCTGCCTTGTGGGAGATATACCATCGGAAAGAGCTTTAAATTCTGAACAAAATCAGCTATCTAGAACGTATTCTTATTCCGAAAATGAATGTGCTGCTTGAGAATCGAAATATTACCTCAGCCTTGCCTAACTCAGTTGCGCTGAGATAATTCAAGAAGCAGACCCGTCTGCCTTGTGGGAGATATACCATCGGAAAGAGCTTTAAATTCTGAACAAAATCAGCTATCAAGAACATATTCTTATTCCGAAAATGAATGTGCTGCTTGACAATCGAAATACTACATAAGCTTAGCCTAACTCAGTCTCGCTGAGATAATTCAAGAAGCAGACCCGTCTGCCTTGTGGGAGATATACCATCGGAAAGAGCTTTAAATTCTGAACAAAATCAGCTATCTAGAACGTATTCTTATTCCGAAAATGAATGTGCTGCTTGACAATCGAAATACTACATAAGCTTAGCCTAACTCAGTCTCGCTGAGATATTTCAAGAAGCAACCCCGTCTGCCGTGTGGCAGATATACTATCGGAAAGAGCTTTAAATTCTGAACAAAATCAGCTATCTAGAACACATTCTTATTCCGAAAATGATTGTGCTGCTTGACAATCGATATATTATCTCAGCTTAGATTAACTCAGTCTCGCTGAGATATTTCAAGAAGCAGACCCGTCTGCCTTGTGGGAGATATACCATCGGAAAGAGCTTTAAATTCTGAACAAAATCAGCTATCAAGAACATATTCTTATTCCCAAAAGTGAATGTGCTGCTTGACAATCGAAATACTACATAAGATTAGCCTAACTCAGTTTCGCTGAGATATTTCAAGAAGCAGACCCGTCTGCCTTGTGGGAGATATACCATCGGAAAGAGCTTTAAATTCTGAACAAAATCAGCTATCTAGAACGTATTCTTATTCCGAAAATGAATGTGCTGCTTGAGAATCGAAATATTACCTCAGCCTTGCCTAACTCAGTTGCGCTGAGATAATTCAAGAAGCAGACCCGTCTGCCGTGTTGCAGATATACTATCGGAAAGAGCTTTAAATTCTGAACAAAATCAGCTATCAAGAACATATTCTTATTCCGAAAATGAATGTGCTGCTTGACAATCGAAATATTACCTCAGCCTTGCCTAACTCAGTTGCGCTGAGATAATTCAAGAAGCAGACCCGTCTGCCTTGTGGGAGATATACCATCGGAAAGAGCTTTAAATTCTGAACAAAATCAGCTATCAAGAACATATTCTTATTCCGAAAATGAATGTGCTGCTTGACAATCGAAATACTACATAAGCTTAGCCTAACTCAGTCTCGCTGAGATATTTCAAGAAGCAACCCCGTCTGCCGTGTGGCAGATATACTATCGGAAAGAGCTTTAAATTCTGAACAAAATCAGCTATCTAGAACGTATTCTTATTCCGAAAATGAATGTGCTGCTTGACAATCGAAATATTACCTCAGCCTTGCCTAACTCAGTTGCGCTGAGATAATTCAAGAAGCAGACCCGTCTGCCTTGTGGGAGATATACCATCGGAAAGAGCTTTAAATTCTGAACAAAATCAGCTATCAAGAACATATTCTTATTCCGAAAATGAATGTGCTGCTTGACAATCGAAATATTATCTCAGCCTAGATTAACTCAGTCTCGCTGAGATAATTCAAGAAGCAGACCCGTCTGCCTTGTGGGAGATATACCATCGGAAAGAGCTTTAAATTCTGAACAAAATCAGCTATCAAGAACATATTCTTATTCCGAAAATGAATGTGCTGCTTGACAATCGAAATACTACATAAGCTTAGCCTAACTCAGTCTCGCTGAGATAATTCAAGAAGCAGACCCGTCTGCCTTGTGGGAGATACACCATCGGAAAGAGCTTTAAATTCTGAACAAAATCAGCTATCTAGAACGTATTCTTATTCCGAAAATGAATGTGCTGCTTGACAATCGAAATATTACCTCAGCCTTGCCTAACTCAGTTGCGCTGAGATAATTCAAGAAGCAGACCCGTCTGCCTTGTGGGAGATATACCATCGGAAAGAGCTTTAAATTCTGAACAAAATCAGCTATCAAGAACATATTCTTATTCCGAAAATGAATGTGCTGCTTGACAATCGAAATACTACATAAGCTTAGCCTAACTCAGTCTCGCTGAGATATTTCAAGAAGCAACCCCGTCTGCCGTGTGGCAGATTTACCACCGGAAAGAGCTTTAAATTCTGAACAAAATCAGCTATCTAGAACATATTCTTATTCCGAAAATGAATGTGCTGCTTGACAATCGAAATATTAAATCTGCCTTGCCTAACTCAGTCTCGCTGAGATAATTCAAGAAGCAGACCCGTCTGCCTTGTGGGAGATATACCATCGGAAAGAGCTTTAAATTCTGAACAAAATCAGCTATCTAGAACGTATTCTTATTCCGAAAATGAATGTGCTGCTTGACAATCGAAATATTACCTCAGCCTTGCCTAACTCAGTTGCGCTGAGATAATTCAAGAAGCAGAACCGTCTGCCTTGTGGGAGATACACCATCGGAAAGAGCTTTAAATTCTGAACAAAATCAGCTATCTAGAACGTATTCTTATTCCGAAAATGAATGTGCTGCTTGACAATCGAAATACTACATAAGCTTAGCCTAACTCAGTCTCGCTGAGATAATTCAAGAAGCAGACCCGTCTGCCTTGTGGGAGATATACCATCGGAAAGAGCTTTAAATTCTGAACAAAATCAGCTATCTAGAACGTATTCTTATTCCGAAAATGAATGTGCTGCTTGACAATCGAAATATTACCTCAGCCTTGCCTAACTCAGTCTCGCTGAGATAATTCAAGAAGCAGACCCGTCTGCCTTGTGGGAGATATACCATCGGAAAGAGCTTTAAATTCTGAACAAAATCAGCTATCTAGAACGTATTCTTATTCCGAAAATGAATGTGCTGCTTGACAATCGAAATATTACCTCAGCCTTGCCTAACTCAGTTGCGCTGAGATAATTCAAGAAGCAGACCCGTCTGCCTTGTGGGAGATATACCATCGGAAAGAGCTTTAAATTCTGAACAAAATCAGCTATCAAGAACATATTCTTATTCCGAAAATGAATGTGCTGCTTGACAATCGAAATACTACATAAGATTAGCCTAACTCAGTTGCGCTGAGATAATTCAAGAAGCAGACCCGTCTGCCTTGTGGGAGATATACCATCGGAAAGAGCTTTAAATTCTGAACAAAATCAGCTATCTAGAACGTATTCTTATTCCGAAAATGAATGTGCTGCTTGACAATCGAAATATTACCTCAGCCTTGCCTAACTCAGTTGCGCTGAGATAATTCAAGAAGCAGAACCGTCTGCCTTGTGGGAGATATACCATCGGAAAGAGCTTTAAATTCTGAACAAAATCAGCTATCTAGAACGTATTCTTATTCCGAAAATGAATGTGCTGCTTGACAATCGAAATATTACCTCAGCCTTGCCTAACTCAGTTGCGCTGAGATAATTCAAGAAGCAGACCCGTCTGCCTTGTGGGAGATATACCATCGGAAAGAGCTTTAAATTCTGAACAAAATCAGCTATCTAGAACGTATTCTTATTCCGAAAATGAATGTGCTGCTTGACAATCGAAATATTAAATCAGCCTTGCCTAACTCAGTTGCGCTGAGATAATTCAAGAAGCAGACCCGTCTGCCGTGTTGCAGATATACTATCGGAAAGAGCTTTAAATTCTGAACAAAATCAGCTATCTAGAACGTATTCTTATTCCGAAAATGAATGTGCTGCTTGACAATCGAAATATTACCTCAGCCTTGCCTAACTCAGTTGCGCTGAGATAATTCAAGAAGCAGACCCGTCTGCCTTGTGGGAGATATACCATCGGAAAGAGCTTTAAATTCTGAACAAAATCAGCTATCAAGAACATATTCTTATTCCGAAAATGAATGTGCTGCTTGACAATCGAAATACTACATAAGCTTAGCCTAACTCAGTCTCGCTGAGATAATTCAAGAAGCAGACCCGTCTGCCTTGTGGGAGATATACCATCGGAAAGAGCTTTAAATTCTGAACAAAATCAGCTATCTAGAACGTATTCTTATTCCGAAAATGAATGTGCTTCTT